>JAJIBD010003327.1:0-47817 GCA_021461705.1 Cryptotis parvus | reverse complement strand
AATTTACACCGGCAGAGCAGAAACCAGCTTTCCCGTTGAACCCCCTGCATTCCATGGACCACGAGAGCAACTTCTGACCCGAGTCCACCATCCCGATGAAGCCTCGGAGGAGCCAAGAAACCCCCACACCTTGCTGGCAGCGATCTTCACAATCCACACTCTGCAGCTGGTAAGATCTCCCCCAGCAGATTAATCCAGTCTCCAGCCCCAGATTAATCCAGTCTCAGCCCAGCTTGTCAGAAACCCAGCCTACAAGGACCCACCCTGCAGAGACCCGCCCTTCAGAGGAGAGTATTTCAAGCCCAGGAATGCTTGAGCCTAAGACACAGGTACACCCAGCAGAGCAGAAACCAGCTTTCCCCGTTGAGCCGGCGCTGTCGGCATTTACCTCCAAATTACCGTAAATATTCTACCCACCCCTCTGAGAGAGGCCCACAAAGTAATGAGAATATAGCGCCGCGCGTGGCAGAGCCTGGCAAGCTGTCCGATGCGTGTTCGATATGCCAAATCCAGTAACAGAAATGTTTATTTTCCTGACCCTGAAAGAGCCCTTAATATGGCAGCAGTAAGAAAGGCAAACAAGCAGTGCCTGATAAAATTTCACGGCCATCCCTAGGCTGCCAAAATGAAGAAGGACTAAAATGACTGTCTGTACTTTCAATGCACGTACGCTGGCATCGGAAGCATATATTGAGGATCTGATGGTGCAAGCGCAAAAGATCAAGTGCGACATCATTGGTCTGACTGAGGCGAGGAGGCGTCAGTTGCATCATGCTGTATTTGACACCGGGGAAGAATTGTTCCTTGGAACATGCGCTGAAAAGAGGCGTCGGTGGCGTTGGTGTCCTTGTCAACACGAACATGGCCGTCAACATTGATTCATTTGAATGCCTAACAAACCAGATAGGACGATTACACTTGAAGAGATGTGGCCCACTGCCAGCAATTTCTATCTTCATTGTCTACGCACCAACATCCACATACAAAGAAGATGAAATTGAGAAATTCTACATGGAATTGGAGGAGTTCTATAAAAAAGATCACACCTTCTACAAGATCATAGTCGGTGATTTTAATGCCAAGATAGGACCAAGAAGATCGGCTGAAGAACTCCACATCGGGACCCATGGCCTAGAATGGAGCGAACAGGGTGAGAGACTATCTGGAGTTCATCATGTCCACCAAGACCATTCATGGGAACTCACAGTTCCAGAAGGCTGAAGCGAAGCGTTGGACATGGGAATCTCCTGGCGGACAGTTCCACAATGAAATTGACCACATCATCTTCAATCGGCGGTTTTGTCTGACCGATGTTGCTGTCGTCCCCAAATTCCAAACAGGATCGGACCACCGTCTCCTTCGTGAAAAATTCTACTTCCCAAAGGGGGGAGAAAAGGCTGCAAAGTTTAAGAAGAGAACTCCCAGAGCGACCACCAACTGGGAACTCTTTGGCACCATTGCAGCAACATGGGAAGATACCATCATTGGCGACATCGATGAAGAATACAACCGACTGGTTCAGCACCTCCATGATTGTGCGAAGAATGCCGAGAGAGAAAGACACAAAAGGATGCTTGTCTTCAGAAACTCTTGAGCTCATTCAGCAACGTGGCAAGGCGCGAGCCTCAGGAGACCAAATGCTAACGTCCAAGCTTGCTAAGCGGTGCAGAGAAGCGATAAAAGAGACCTCAAAGACAGAAGAGCAGAAATACTGGAAGATGCAGCAGAAGCCGGGAAAAGCATTCGCACCGCCCGCCTGTCCTTCGCCAACTATAAGACCAAGATGACTGCCCTCCGACGCCCTGATGGATCTATCACATCTTCCAGAAAGGCAATGGAGAAGATTATCCAGGACTTCTACTCAAATCTCTTTGATAGCCACATCCACCTGCCCACATACCAAATTCCACAGGATGGATATGTCATTCCCAGCGTTCTCCCTTCTGAAATCCGACATGCCATCTCGTCGGTAAAGAAGGGAACAGCACCAGGCCCAGACAAAGTCAGACCCGAACACCTGAAGAATCTGCCGTCGGTACTCATCAATACACTAGCTCGGCTCTTCACACGCTACCTGTCTGAATGCAAGGTGCCCTCCCAATGGAAAACCAGCAGGACAGTTCTACTGTTCAAGAAGGGAGACATTCACGACATCGGCAACTATCGCCCCCTTCTGCCTGTTGTCCGTCATCTACAAGCTGTTTACACGAGTCATCCTGAACAGGATTAGCAGAACACTAGATGAAGGACAACCATGCGAGCAAGCAGGCTTCCGGAAAGGATTCAGCACAATCGACCATATCCACACAGTAACCAAGCTCATTGAGGTTTGTAGGGAGTACAAGATGCCGCTCTGTCTCACGTTCATTGATTTACAGAGAGCCTTTGATTCTGTGGAGACTGAAGCAGTCATCGAAGCCCTAGCCAAACAGGGTGTTCAAACCCAATACATCAAGATCCTTCGTGAGCTGTATTACGGATTCACCACCAGGATCTCACCATTCTACAAAGAAGTGATCATTAATGTCAAAAGAGGGGTTCGACAGGGTGATACCATTTCACCAAAACTCTTCAGCGCCACCCTCGAGAACATCATGCAACAATTAGAATGGGAAGGAATGGGAGTGAAGATAGATGGTTGGCAACTACACCACCTCCGCTTCGCTGATGACATCGTTCTAATAACACCAAACATTAGCCAAGCGGCACAAATGCTGGCTGACTTTGACCGAGAATGTGGAAAGATAGGTCTACAGCTGAATCTGAAGAAAACTATGTTCATGAGAAATGAACTAGTTCCTGAGGCCCCATTCACTCTCAATGGAACAAACATCTCTGAATGCAGCAGTTATGTGTACCTAGGTCGAGAAATCAACATGATGAGCGACCTAAAACCTGAGCTGTGCAGGAGGAAGAGAGCGGCATGGAATGCCTTCAAAGGCATCGAAGAAATAGCTAAAAGGACAAAGAACCTCCGGCTCCGGGCACATCTCTTTGACTCCACCGTTCTCCCTGCGTTAACATACGCCTCAGAGACCTGGGCCCTACGAAAGCAGGATGAGAATGCTATTCGGGTCTCCCAGAGAGGAATCGAAAGAGCTGTGCTTGGAATATCATGCCTCACTCAAGTGAGAGAAGGAATCCGGTGTTCTGACCTCCGTCGCTATTCCAGAATCAGGGACGCTGTCTCGTTTGCCAAGGCATCGAAAATCTGATGGGCTGGACATGTAATGCGATTTGGAGACAACCCCTGGACTAGAGCCATTACCGACTGGATCCCACGGGATGTCAAAGATCACGTGGCCGCCCACCTACAAGATGGTCAGACTTCCTTGTTAAGACCCTGAAGGAACGGTTTGAGGCTCTTCATATTCCTGAATCAACCAGATGCCATTGGGCTACATTGGCACGTGATAGGGTCCAATGGAAATGTTACTGGCGCCCGCTCGAGCAAATCGATGAATAACGGGATTCAAGTGATCAAGTGATCAAGTGGGATCCAGTCAGTAATGGCTCTAGTCCAACGGGTTTGTCCCAAAGTCGCGTTATATGTGAGGAACATCCATATATATATTTTTTAATATGGCATTCCCAATACAATGAATGTCTGTTCCTTTTTCTCGCATTCATGCCAGGTTGTTCTTATTTTGGATGTATCCAGTCTCTGTGGTTTGAGATAATATCCCATTGTTGTTTTGATTTTCATCTCCCTTATGATTAGCAATGTAGCTAATATAGCAATTCATGTTCCTTTGACCATCTATATATTTGTATTTCTTTTCTTTTTAAAAAAATATTTATTTTTTACAATTACAAAGATATACAATTAAAAAGTTTCTATTTGGGTTTTGGTCATACAGTGTTTCAGCACACATCCCACCACCAGTGCCCATCTCCCACCACCAACATCCCCGGTTCCCTCCCCCTCCCCAAGCCCTCCTCCATGGCAGGTTTTTTATTTCTTTCCCTTTCTCTCTCTTTCTCTTTTCTTTCCCTTCCAGACTATGGATTACAGAACATATTAAAGGGTTGTCATGTGTATCCTTTTGCCTCTATTTAATGCTCAGTTCTAGGTTGGCATTAGTACCCTCAACAATTGTTAGCACACTGTTCCATTTTATGTCTTACCTAGCCTCTCACTCCCACATATTTGTGATTATTTCCACCTTTGAAAAGACCTCCTTATATATGTTTCACTTGACCTTGGATATTGGTATCTTAATATGTACATATATATTTGTTATGCAAATAAATGCAGTCATTCTGTATCTGTCTCTCTCCTTCTGGCTAATTTCGCTCAACATAATCTTCTCCATGTCCATCCATTTATAGGCAAATTTTATTACTTCACTTTTCCTAATAGCTGCATAGTATTCCATTGTGTAGATGTACCAAAGCTTCTTTATCCAGTCATCGATTCTCGGGCACTCTCGTTGCTTCCAGATTCTGGCTATTGTGAATAATGCTGCTATGAACATAAAAGTAGGGATGATGTTTCCGCTGCGTATTTTTGGCTTCCCAGAGTAGATTCCCAGGAGTGGTATGGCTGGGTCAAATGGGAGTTCAATTTCTAGTCTTTGGAGGAATGTCCATATTGTTTTCCAGAAAGGCTGTACCAGCCGGCATTCCCACCAACAGTGGATGAGTGTCCCATTTTCCCCACTTCCACGCCAGCACTTGTTCTTGCTCTTTTGAATATGTGCCAGTCTCTGTGGTGTAAAGTGATATCTCACTGTTGTTTTGATTTGCATCTCTCTGATGAATAGTGATGATGAGCATTTTTTTCATATGTTTTTTGGTCATTCAAATTTCTTCCTTTCTGAAGTTTCTGTTCATTTCTTCTCCCCATTTTTTGATGGGGTTGTTTGTTTTCTTCTTGTAAAGTTCTACCAGTGCCTGATATATCCTGGATATTAACCCTTATCAGATGGGTATTGGGTGAATATTCTTTCCCATTTGTGGACTGCTTTTGTATCTTAGTCACTGTTTCTTTTGAAGTGAAGAAGCTTTTTAGTTTCATGTAGTCCCATATGTTTATCTTTTCTTCTAGTTGCTTTGTTAGTGATGTTTCACCTTTGAAGATGCCTTTGGCTTCAATGTCGTGGAGGGTTTTTCCTATATTTTCTTCAATGTACTTTATGGATTCAAGTCTGATATTGAGATCTTTAATCCAGTTTGATCTGATTTTTGTGCATGGTGTTAGACACAGGTCCAAATTCATTTTTTACATGTTGCTGCCTAGTTTTCCCATCACCACTTATTGAAGAGGCTTTCCTTACTTTATTTTTAGACTCGTTGCACCTTTATCAAAGATTAAATGATCATATGTTTGAGGTTGGGTGTCAGGATACTCAATTCTATTCCATAGGTCCACAGGTCTGTTTTTTATTCCAATACCATGCTGTTTTAATTACTACTGCCTTGTAGTACAGTTTGAAATTGGGAAAGGTGATGCCTCCCATCTTCTTTTTTCCCAAGGATTGCTTTAGCTATCCTTGGGGGTTTATTGTTCCATACAAATTTCAGGAGTGTTTGGTTAATTTCTTTGAAAAAATGTCATCGGTATCCTTACAGGGACAGCATTGAATCTGTAGAGCTCTTGGGAGTATTACCATTTTGACAATGTTGATTCTCCCCATGCATGAGCAGGGAATGTGTTTCCATTTCCTTGTGTCCTCTTTTATCTACTTGGAGCAGTGTCTTGTAGTTTTCTTTGTACAGGTCCTTTACACAGTTGGGTAAGTTGATTCCTAGGTATTTGATTTTCTGTTCTTTGATGAAGTTTCTGTTGTTTACTTCTCCCCATTTTTTTGATGAGTTTGAATTTAATTTTTTAAAGTAATGTTCTACCAACTAGTATCTTATATGTCTTTTTTTTCATTCTGGGCCACACTCAAAGATGCTCAGGAGTTATTCCTGGCTCTGCACTCAGGAATTACTCTGGGTGATACTTGGGGACTATCTGGGATGCCAGAGATTGAACCTAAGTCAGCCCTGTGTATGGCAAAATTTCCTATCTGCTGTACTATTTCATTGTTGTACTGTACTTTATCAGATAAATATTGGGCTAATAATTTTTTAATTTTTTTTCCATTTCTTAGCTGTCCTTATATATTTTTTTTCGATTTAATTTTATTTTATTATCCCCCAATATTATTACACCACTTCAGACATACAATTGAAAGATGCTCATGTAGAGTTTCGGTTCCACAGCATTCCAACACCCCATCCCTCCACCCAAATCCATCTCCCATCACCAATGTCTCCACCTCCCTCCCCCTTTCCCTCACCTCACCTATTTGGTGGGTTCTGCATGTCATTTCTCTCCTCCCTTATCTCTCCCTCCCTGCCAAACTTTCCCTGCTCTTCATGGAATGCAGTGCACCAAAAGACATCACTGTTTCCACTATTTTAATGGACTGTGCGGCTGCTTGCTGTCGCGACCTGGGCTCGAACTGGTTTTGCTCTGTTATTCCGGTCGTGAGGCAGTTTTCCAGCGTCTGGACAGCGGAAATGGTGTCCAGTGTGATAGGGCGAGTCTCATCCGGCTGCTTCCGGGACCCCCCCAGAGGTGGCGGGCCCACTCCCCAAAACCGTGTGCCCTCCTGAGGGTCCCATATTCAGCCGGTCCCGGGGCAAGCCGAGTTCCAGCCGCCCCCAGCCGCTTCTGAGCCTCTTCATGTTATTGCTGATGGCGGCAGGGCTGTCCTTATATTTTGGGCACTTTCTTTAGAGGTGCAGAAATGTCTTAGTTTTATGTACCGTTTGTTTATCTTTGTTTCCAGCACTAACCTGGTCAGTAGCAAGTGAACATCTTTGAAGATGCTTTTAACTTCAATGTCATGAATGGGTCTGCTTATGTTTTTCTTCATGTACCTTATGAATTTAGGTCTGCTATTGAGGTCTTCAATACATTTTGATCTGACTCTTGTGCCTGGTGTTAGAGAGGTCAGAGTTCATTTTTTGCAGGTAGCTGCTCATTTGAAGAGGCTTTTTTTGCTCCACTTACTTTATTATTTTCCCTTTTTATTTATTTAAACACCATGATTTACAAAGTACAAAGCTTTTCACAATATAGTTTTTTAGACTCATCGTTCAGCACCAGTCCCACCACCAGTGTACCCCCCATCACCACCAGGGACACATACTTCCCACCCCAATCCCTATCCCCTTGCTGCTCCCTTAGCCAGCATCAATTATGTTGATCATTATAACCCATATAGGGAATGGTATTGACAAAGTCATGGCTGTTTTTTTTTTGGGTTGTTGTGTGGGAGTCTGGCCAATTCTGTTCTTAGATTCACTTTCTGGGTTTCCAGAACACAGTGGTTCTCTACTGTCAACCCCAGACTCACCACCACTGCTCCTATGGACAACACCTATTTCACATTTATCTCAACCTCTATTTGAGCTTGTCCTACAAATACACTGAATAATTTATCAATATTGCTCGTTGGGGCTGTTTCTTTAAACACAGTTGATGAATATGGCTTTAGACAAAAGTCGTTGGAGATTCTTAAATTTCCATTGTGCCACCTGAGCCCACTGTATAAGAAATTTTCAATATGTTCCCATGGACCACACATTGTGTTCATACACTTGTGTTTCTATGATGTGGTGGGATACCTGTTAGATGAGTATACCTGGTTTTGAGATATTGTGCTGCCACTTTGCAGTGCACCAAAGGGGGTGGGACTCTGTTGAGCCGTGAGTCCGGACCTTGAGAATGACTGTAGTTGTGGTGCGGGAGGTTTTTCGACCTCTGAGAGTCTGTTGGGAGGGGGGCAGGCAAAGGCCAGAACCTGCCCCCTTCCAGGATGCCCCATCAGCCTAGCACAGGATGGGTGGGCAGAAGCTCTGCCCTGCGCCTGTGTACCTGGATTCTGGCTGACAGCATCAGCAGCAGCCCTGGGCAGGCTCACTGGGCCTTTGTGGAGGGACCAAGGTGGGGAAGGGGGCCCCAGCTTCAGCTCTGTGGGAAGCCTGATGAACTTGGCTGCCCAGTCCCGCATACCTGGGCTTGAATTTGACTTCTTTCTCTGTGGGGCTATGTTGATGCCCCATTAGCCTAGCACAGGATGGGCGGGCAGAAGCTGCTCCACTTTTTTGTCATTTAAAAAAAAAATATTGTACCACCCTGAGATAAACAATTACAAAACCGTTCATGTTTAAATCTCAGTCATACAGTGTTCCAGCCACTTATCCGTCCCTCCACCACTTACAGCATGTTAATTTCTGCTTTAAGTTTTGATGGATTTGGGAAATTTCCTAGGTTCTGTCCCTATCTGCTGCTGTAGTGGAATGCCTTTGTTTCCCCATGATTCTGCGAGTTTTTTGTGTTAATGGTAGAGGTTTAGATTCTCAGTTAATTGAGACCTGCTCTACTTAGAAGGCTACTACTATTTCATCTGCTCTTCAGATTTTTTTTTACAGTTATAAAGTATTGGGTATAACCAGTTAATTGAGATTTGAGGCTATGTATTGTCCCATCCAGCCTGCCTGTAATAAGAGAGATGTTGGCAGTGGTATTTTAATGCAGATGCTGGTGTGTCCACGTAGTTTTGGTTTTGTAGTATGGATGGACATGAGGTGAGCCCAGTCTCTGGCTTTTCAAAAAGATGATCAAATACTCTGTAATTCATGTGGAACAGTATCTCCTTTCCCCCCTGACCCCCCAACCCCTACGTAGTCTAATCGACCTTTCATGTGGTGATAGTGTGGTGTTGAAGTTTCCAACTGTTTTTTTTAAACTCTGTTTCAAAACCATGTTTCAAAGTTGTTCATAATCACTTGTATCACTTGTCTTCCCCTTGTTCATCTCTTTGCTCGAGCAGGCACCAGTAACATCTCCATACTGTCACATGCTAGTGTAGCCCAAGGACATCTGCATGCCCCAGGAACACGAAGAACCTCAAACCATTCATTCCGGTCATGGGAATGAGGTCTATAATTGTTACTGTTTTTTGGCATATCAAATATGACATAGGTACCTTGCCAGGCTGTGCCATGCGGGTGGTATACTATCAGTAGTAGGCTCTCATTTTGTGTGACCGAGAGCAACGGGAGAATTGGTTTTGCTCTTGGGTGGAGCTCTGACGAGCCGTGGAGTCTGGATGTTGAAAATGACTGCCTTCATGGTGCGGGGGGTTCCTCTGGCTTCTTGTGATGATCTATTGGGATGGTGGACCAGGACTAGAACTCACCTTCCGTCCCGCGCCTTATGATCAGCTGAGCACAGGGAGAGCGGTAGGAGATCTGCCCCATGTGTCTAAGTCATTGTTCATACTACAGTTTTTTTTTTTTTATTTTGGGGAAGTATCTGATAGTGCTCTAGGGTTACTCCTGGTTCTACACTTGGAAATATTCTTGGTGATGCTCAGAAGACCATATGGGATATTGGGGTCAAACCTGGGTATGCTGCCTGCAGTGCAAGTGCCCTACTCACTGTATTAGGGTAGACCCTAATATTCTCACTCAAACATAGTTTTTTTGGGTATTCGTTGTTCCAACATCAATCCCACCACCATTGTGATCTTCTCTTTGCCATTGTCCCCAATTTCCTAGCCACCTCCCAAACCTGCCCTCTTGACAGGTAAAATAAAATTATTTTATATTGCATCTTACATTGAAATGGTAAGTGTAATTTTCTAAAAGTAGTTTAGTAAAAGAAAATTTTTGAAAATTGTTATATCTCACAATGGGATTTTTAAAATCATTGTCTCAGGATTTGCTAAGATGTTTATTGCTAATTGCGCTTTCTGTGCCTACTGAGCTTAGTGGGCATCTGTGCTGCTTTCCCGTCTAAGTTGGTGCTCCTACCAGGCTGTCAGTATGCTTGAATTTGGAGATACTGTGGAGCTGCTTGTGCTTTAAGAACTCCAGAATCTTACCTGGGAGTTTATTGGCTTGTCATCTCCTCAATGAGTCATGAAGCAGTGAGTTTTGGCTGTTTGTTTGTATGGGTCAATTGTGGGTGTGGGTATAGCTGCCATGACTTTGGCAGGGCAGGAACTTGGCCCACTCCCTCCTGAGGGTGCCCAGAGTGTTCAGCTTGAAGAGTGGTGTACTTGTAAGTTTTGTTGGCGTGGCTTGCATTCTCTTTCGAAATTGATAATGAAGCTGGACCTTTTATGTAATATGGAGGTGACAATGGAATGTCAACATCTCTAATTATTATTCTTTTGATATCAATGTCTTCAACTAGATTAACAGTGAAGTATTTTACTGATCCTTCATTAGGTGGATCCATATGTAGGAGTATGAGTTCTTCCTGGTGTCCATATTCCTTGATCATTAAGAAATGTCCATCCCATAGAACTTTTTAAACCCTGACGTTGTGTGATATAGTGTGACCATTCTGGCCTTTTGGTGGCATTGTTTGAAATACTGTCTTCGAACCTTTGACTTTGAGTCTTTCCCCGTACTTTTCAAACGTGTTTCTTGTTTTTTGTAAGCAGCAGAAGTTTGGACTCAGTTTTGTAAAATATTTTGCCGTTTTGTGTTATGGTGTATTTGTGTGTAATTGTTGCATTTAGTGTGTAATTGTTGCATTTAGGCTGTGGACATTTACTGAGATTACCATCATGGAGTTTTATGTCATCTTTCTGTAGAAGCTTGGCATGTCTGTGGCCAAATTATTTAAGACAAGACTGTTTTTGTCTTAAAGTAACCCCGTTAGTTCTTGTAAAGTTACGTATATGTAGTTCCTGAGCTGTTGTTTATTAGTGAAGTTGTGTATTGTTCCTCTAAATCTGAGAGTTTGGTTTGGAACTGTTATTCTAGGAGAAGCGTTCATTGAATTTTTTTTTTTTTTTTTTGGTTAAAAACAAACTATATCCCACCATTGTCTTCATTCCCAGATGGTTTCGCTGATACTTCTTTGTATGTAATTTACTTTGTTCTTGCTGCCTGCAGTAATCTATCTCTATGGTTTTTGTCATTCAGATTATGATGTGTCAGCATATTTTTATTTGTATCTCTTCTAGCTGGTAGCTTTTGGGCTTCTGATCTCAGTGCTCGCATTCTTTAGCTCTGGGAACTTCTCAGCAGTGATGTCTTTGACAGATGTTTCTTCATTAGGATTGCCTTTCTGGCCCTCTGGGACCCCTATGTTGTTCTTCTTGAATTCATCTCAGTTTTCTTGTCATTTTTTCATTATTTTAAGCGCCCTCTTTTTTTTTTTTTTTTAATCTTCAGCTGTTGTTCAGAGTTTTCCTGTGTCTCACCTTAGAACTCACTGATTCTGTTCTTGGCTACTCCGCTGTGAGGCCTTTCTATGAGTTTTACATTTCACCTGCCAGATTCTTTTATCTGTCATTTGGGATTGTAGTTAATTTATTCTCTTGTGTTGTATTGGTTGTGTACCATTGTTTTGTCCTTACGTATCCTCAACATTTCCTAAGTTCCTTATCAGAGAGATATCATAACTATTGCTGTTTTAGTCTTCCGGGCTACCATCTTGCTAAGCATGTGGGGTTCAGTGTTGCATTTGCATTGTGACTTTTGAAGTCTGGAGATCTTTTCTGTGTGTTGTTGTGTGGATAGTTTATTATAGTTAACATGTCAGTGTATACTTTCTTTGAGTTACAAGGAAATGATGAATTGCTTGGTCATGTTAGTGGTCTCTGTCTCATGCTTCACAGAAGTCCTGATTGGAGGGCAAAATGGCAGGTTCTTAGTGCAGCTTTCTAGTTACTTATGAGATGCTTTGAGTTTACAGGGTTGGGTTTGTGGCCTTCCAGGGCCTCCTGGGTCTGTGCTGGTTTTTAACCAGGTCACAGACATGTTTTACATGGGACCCAACAGCAGGTCAGATGGCAAGTTCCAAGTTCACTTTCCTAGCTGCTTTCTAGCTACTTCCTTGCTTTGAGTTCCTTCCTTTGCTTTGACTGGGGCAGACCTTCTGGGGCCTAACAGGGCACTGGGGGCCTCCTGAGGTGGAGCTTGGGCCTAGCTGTAGATGTGCTCACAGTATCCTGACCTAGAGTGAGATGGCAAGTTCTAAGTGACTCTTCTGGTTAAAATTTCTTTAAATTGTTTTTTTCGTCAGTGTATTTAAAAAAATTGATTTCCATTGCAATTATATTATTTACAGTTATGTTTCCAACACCACACCAGTTTCCCCCTGCAGAATGATTAGAGAAAATTGACTTATTCCTACAAAAAGAATCATGCTTCATAAAAACACATACTGCTATAAAATCCTTTCTATGTTTTCAGAGTATACTGCTGTTTAGAGATTGGTGAGCATGGCAGTGGATTTAACATATTGTTATTTTATAAATGGTTAAGAGAACTGGGATTTTCGTTTGTGAATAAACACTGGGAAAAATGTCTTGCCTGGCACCAAGGTGGGCAAATAGGATTAGTGGGTAGACTCTCAGGAGACAGAGTTCTGCTGGAAATCACATTCAGTCCACTGTCAGTGTTCAGGTATTCATGCTCACCTCCTAGTCTGGATGTAGAATGGGTACAGGCATTTTGTGGGTGACCATTAGGATAACAACACTACAGTCATCACTGTGAGGGTGGGAATCTCTCCTAGTCCCTTTTTGATTGAATTTATAGCATGTAAAACAACATTTATATGGTATTTCTATAGCTTCTACACCTTTGAACAAGCATACTTAGGGTTGTATTCTTGTCTTTTCAGCTTACGGTGACAATCAGAGCTTTGTTGCAGAATCTGAAGGAAAAGATCGCCCTTTTTGAAGGATTTATTGCTAAGAGCTGTGTCAACACATCAGATGTATCCATGTAAACATTTCCACCTCTTTACTAGAGTGGGAGGAAAAACTGGCTTTATTTTAAAAAGGAAGGAATCGGGGCCACCCAGATTTTTCCACAGCTTGAGGAAGACCTGTTTTCCACGATATTGCCTCTGATCTTGATTTCTATTTTAAGTGTCTGTTACGTGTTTTATAGTGCTATGCTGGCAAAGCAAGACATACTGAAGGAATTAGCTTCTTTGGATATAACTTCCCAGGGCAGGAAGCTAATACTTCCTGTCAGCTGTACAGAGCTCTTCACCTGTGTAGACTGCTTTGAAGATGGTTAGCCACTGCTTTAACAGGACACTCTCACGATGATTCTTCGCTGAGATTCAGCTGGAATTTCCAGAGCTTTAAATGATCAATTTTTCCCCCAAGAGAATGTACCAGTAGAAATTGAATACAAAATAAAACATTCTCCTTGTCTGTGCATATTTTGAAATTTTCTTGTTTGGCCTCCTGTTATTTTAGAATAATGGCACTATCTTGTTTTGGGAGTTTGAGGTGGCAGGAGGTAGAGACATTTGCTTCCAGTATCTTTTGACAACTTGAATATATATTGTCGAGTATGAATTTTTTCTTTTTAAAGAAAGTCATCATCTGACAAAAGTGTTAGCCATTAAATTAAGTTTTTAAACCTGAGCTTATTTTGGTATAAAAACAAGCCTCAAGGTGGGACCTATTAGGTTGAGAAGAGGCTGCTTCATCCGAGCTTGCTTGTCCTACCTTGTTTAATGTGCTAATTCATTCTTTCCAGTGATGAATTGTTTCATTTATATTGATGGTCATGCATCTCTTTGGGTGATTTTATTACATCCACCTATAAATATTTTTATTATAATTTATTTTCAATACAGATATTTAAGCATTATCTTTATAATATTTTCTATCATAAGGCCAGTATTCCCCTTTTAGGGACAAAACACATTTTTATGACTATAAACCTGTTAAAGATTTTTCCTTAAAATTTTCTTAACTCATCTTTGCACCCTTATTAAATTGTATACTTGTCTGACTTACCTATTTTATATAAACTGTTTAACGCTTTAACATAGGATTATTTATGCTATGACTTTTTATTTATTTATTTATTTTTGTATTTTGGGTTAGACCTGGCAATGCTCAGGGGTTACTCCTGGCTTTTGCTAAGGACTTACTCCTGGCGGTGCTTGGGGACCATATGGGTTACCCAGGATCAAACCCAGGTCAGCCGTGTGCAAGGCAACCGCCCTCCCTGCTGTGCTATGACTTTTTGAAATTTATATACTAATAAAAGAAAGTTATGCAGTGTTTGAAAAATATTGAAATTTCTATATTATTATTTTATCTAAGATATTAAGATAATGTTGCACAGTTTAGCAATAAAATATGTGCATGGCTGTCTTTTTAGTGTTTACTGCAGCTCTGGTAAGTCAGAGGTGACTATTTCCCTCTGGAAGTTGAGTTCGTGATAAAGCATTTATTGATTTCATGATTCTAATCTTGTTACTTCTATTGACTTATTCTGTGACATTGGGTGATGGAGTGAATGATGCTTTCTCTTAAAAAAATTGGACTTTATTTCTTTCAGTGGTTCATTCAAAAGATCCATATACACACACACACACATACAACACTATTTCTTTCAGTAGTTCATACAAAAGACCCATATATATGTACTATATATGTATACTGTATATACACACATATATGGGCATACATATCCATATATATATGGGTATGCACACCCATATATGTATATATGTGTGTATATATATATCTTGTGTATGAACTACTGAAAAAACTTGTGTGTATGGATCTTTGTGTGAACGACTGAAAGAAATAAAGTATATATATACAGATTTGTAAACATATACATATGTACATAAATGTGTATATACATATACATACACATACATGTGTATATATATCTATATATCTATATATATCCTTTTCATGTCATTTGGAGGTTACATGAGTTTCTAAGTAGTGTTATCAACCACTATGGTTTCAAATAAAAGTTTCATTTTATCAATTGGGGTCTTCTTTGGAGTACTGTTGGGGTATTCTGATATATTTAGTTTTACACCCTATGTTCTGTGTGGTATCATTTGTTACTCTACAGTAAGTCTATAATATAGAATTTTAATTTTGTTGAAATTGACTTCTTTGACTTCAGATATTTTCTGTTTGGCAGAGCTGTTTTATCCACATTTAAAGGAACCTGCAAATGAGGTTAGGGTATAACTTAAATAATAAACTCATTTTTTAACAGACATTGAATATTAGACTATATTGTGTGCAATAAATATATTGACAACTACGTATTTGCTAACTTTTCTTTTTTTTGACCAATGTAAAACTGTAAAAAATGCATGGTAGTTTTGCTTTTGGTAGTGAAATACCTATACATGGCAAAATGTATATGTAATAATTTTTATGTAATATTGTTCCCCAAATTTGGTCTTGCGAGTGCGGGCAGGTTCTGTCCACCTATGCTCAATGCTCTGTGTAGGGATCATGCCTCATGGGGCCCAGGGCGCCTTTACTATATTTGGTCCTCTTGGGCAGGGAAGTCTCTGTCCAGTGTTTGTGGAAATAATGCTTCCTGAAACCTCTATCTGGCTTCACTGGGTTAGTGGAGACAACCCTGGTTTTTGGACCTAGATAGGATGAGATCAAGTTGCTGATCTTCCATGGGAAAATATTTTTAAATTTTGTATAAAGATCGTGATTGTTTAATTAAAATACCAGCACTTACTGTGCCACACTGTGCACGTTACTTAACCTCTTTGTGCCTTATTTTTCTCCCTTGTGAAGCAGGGGCAATGAAAGTGCACCTGGTTTATAGGACTGTTATGATTAAATCATTTGCAGAGGGCTTGGCACCTCCTTTTTGGGCTGCTGCTTTATTCATATTACAGAAATGGTATTAATATTACAAACATTTTTACTGCAACCATTGAGAGTTTATAGTTATTCCATTGGCAATTGTGTAAGAAGGATATATCAAAGCAAACAATTATGTTAAGCAATACTAAAAAAATGTAATCGGTGCTTTGAGGAAGATAAGGGCCTGACTTAGATTATTATGGATGTTCAGTAGTATTTACTAATTTAAAGTTTAAACGCTATGGGAACCAGGAGAATCTGTCCTCTGGGATCTTAATCTCTGCCCTTGGCACCAAGATGTATCATGCTTTATAGCAATTGATTTCCAAATTAAACTTAAAATTTTAAGACTTTCAACAATAAAAAAAAATCTAGAATCTGGAATGGGGTGGGGTTTCCTGTGTGTAGCTCCCTCCTCGTTCCACTCCCTCAGCTCAGAGTCCTGAAATAACCCAAATGTTCAGTCACAGATGAATAATAAAGAAGCGGTGGTGTATGTACACAGTGATACTCTGCAGCTATAAAAATGATGGAATACTGTAGTTTGCTGTTACGGATGGAGAGAGAATAAGTCAGAGGGAGAAGGACAAGTACCAGATGGTCTCACTCACCTGTGGAGTTACAGACAGAACAAGAGGACAGATGGTAATTAATGACAAATCCTTGGCCTCGGAACACAGAACCATTAAAACATAGGCAGGGAGCACTGGAAAGAATAACAAAGGGACTATGGTGGAGGGTCAGACATTTTGGTGGTGGTAATTTTATATATTTGTTTCCATATTAAGTTAATAATTTTATATAGTAACACTATTCTAACTTCCTAAACTATGATAAAAGCAAACAACAGAAAAAATAGTGTCTATGCTTAGTTACACCAAAGAAACTAGGTTTCTTGGATTGTGTTATATAACCAAAAATATAGTTATATGAAAATGGTTATATAAAATTAGCACCTAAATGATTGCACAATCTGCTTAGACAGTAGAGAAGTGTTATGGGAGTTCTATCTTTGTTTCTTTTTGTTTTTTTTAAATTGTGTTTTTACTTTTTACATTCTATCTTGGTTATTCACTGCGTAGGTGAAAGAAGAACCCTCAACACTGGCTCCTAACTGTGTGCCAAGTTTTCACTTGTTCTTATGTATTTTTACAGAGAGGGGGATGCCCAGATATTGCTGGGAACCTGGGACATTCTTGTCCTAATTTGGTCAGCAGAGTGGAGGGTTCAGTTTTAGAGGGGCCCATGGTCCCAGGGGCCTGTAGGGCCACCTGGTGGTGTTCACGGGCCTCAGGACTACCTCTCACACTGTTAGGGTCCCCAGGGGTTTGAACTTGAGCAGGCTTTGCTGATGAGTGGGTATCTCCCTGCTCTTCTGGTCCTTATCCTTCTCTCCTCCCCAACTACTGTAAGGCATAGCGTTAGATACCTAGATGAGTTTTGACCTCAGATTCACCACCTCTAAGTAATAGCATGATAACAAGATCATATAATACAGAAGGAACTGTTCATCTATTCTACATCCCCTTTCCCAGTCTCTCAGATTAAATAATCTCCCTTCTCTCTCAGATTAAAATAAAAACCGAACAAGATACCGAGTGCTCTATTTTTATTTAATTTTTTATTATACCACCATGAGACATACAATTACAAAGGTGTTCATAATTGGTTCTTGGTAATACAGTATTCCGGCACCCATCCCTCCACCAGTGCCCCATTTCCACCACCAATGTACCACACCCCCTCCCGCCCACCCCCAGGCTGCCTCAATAGCAGGTAGCCTCGTTTCCTCTCTTTCTCTCTCTCTGTCTCTGCTTCTCTCTCCCTCTTATTTTACACATTGTGGCTAGCCCTGCAGATATTTAGAGTTTATCACTTAAGTCTCTTTGTGTATATTCAATGGTGAGTTTTTTTCCCCACACTTAGTAAAACACTGGATACCGAGTACTCTAATTGGGTAGTTTTTCATTTTCCTCAGATTTATCAGGAGTCTTCTGGAAATATTTTTTGAATTTGTATGACCAATATTGTTGATTTAAATAGGATGTTAGAAATGCACAAAAAAGTACTGGGATCTTTGGGGTGGAGAAGGTCCCAGAAGGTTTGTTAGTCAGACCTCTGTGCATTGGCTGAAAAAACCTGACTGAAGAGCAGAAAGGTCTGAGCTCAGACCTAGTACTGCCATTAACTTGTGTTAAGTGGCCTTTTCACACTGGGTCTTAGTTCCTCAGTCTGAAGAACACGATATTTGAATTCAGGCTAAGGCATTATTGGATTATTAACTGTGATTCTGTTCTTTAATTACTAGCTGCAAAACATCGTCATGTGTTACTGCTTTTGAAATTGATATGAGTCCATTAGTATTTTGTTTAAATCAGTAACTAGTGTTCATTAATCTCTTTTCTTTTGCAGTCCAGGTTTGAACCCAGGCCTTCACAAATGCAACACATTTTTCTGCTGCTGAGTTATGACTTGGTGTCTTGACTCTTTTTGTTTTAAAATACCTTTTTTATTATAAAAAGTTTGTAATCTTTGTTAGTTTTTAGTGACTTTTCCTTTTTAACTTACTATTCGATTTCATTTCGTTCATTGTAGTTATGTTAATAATTATTATCTGGATTCCCATAGTTTTCTAGGCATGAGCAAATATATATATATATATACACACACATATATGAATTTCATATAATATATATAAAAGATTTGAACTATAAGTGATGCATGATTTTGAAACTTATGTTTTTTACATTAATGTATGATACATTTATATGCAATCAATACATTAATATATGATAGAGTCAAATAGTAATGGATGAAAAGTAAATTTATAACTTAATCCTAACCTAAAATCTTAATCCCTCCCTTTTCTGTTTTGGGGTCATACTTGGCAGTTCTCTGGGTTACTTCCAGTGATACTCAGGTACTATGTAGTATTATGGATTGAATCCAGGCTTCCATATGCAAACCATGTACTTAGCCTTTAGAGCTATCTCTCTGGCTCCCAGCTCTCCTCTTAGAAGCACATGTTTGTGTATCATTCCAGAAAATTTCTGTGTATATACAAATACACATGTTAGACTTTGGTGTTAAATGCAGTGGGGTAAGGTTTATTTATTTGTTTATTTCTTCATTCATTTTCAGTGAGGAGTCCTCAAGCAGTGCTCAGGGGACCACACTCCTGGTACACTGGTGCTTTACTGATGGCCTTTAGGATGGTATTACAAACAGTGCTTTGCACAATACCTGGTTCCTATGTCTTTGTGTAAACATCTGAAGGAGACATTCTTATTGAAAGTGCCTTTATTTTGGGGAATTGGGCTTTCCAAATGATACTGGGGAGGCCCAAGACCCCACCAATGAGTCTTGGTCAACGAGGCCTCTGTTTAATGTGAGGATACAATGCTGCTCAGGCCCTGCAGTGCTGGGGTGACCCAGCCAGCCCTCTGTGGTGCTGGGCGCCAGGGTTTCAAAGCAGTGCTCCAGAAACCTGGTGGCGCCAGAAATGGAATTGCATGTGCTGTCTCCTAGCCTTCTAATTAAGGCTAGTTGTTGTTTTTGGGTCACACCAGGCAATGTTCAGCATTTACTCCTGGCTCTGCACTTAAAATTTACTCAGGGCAGTGCTGGAGACACTCTATGGGATATCGGGATTGAGTCCCAGTCAGCCATATGCAAAGCAAACACCTACCCGCTGTACTATCACTCTAGCTCCTACTCGTTTAAATTTTGTTAGTAATTTAGAAGAGAGTCAGGCAGTTGGTGGACTTTACTACTTTCCCACCAAGACTTAGAGTTGTTTTGTCTCTCAAAGTGCCCTGTCATTGTTCCTAATTTGATTGGTAAAAAAGGATGTTTTAATTAGCATTTCTTTCCCTATGAATATAAAACTGAGCATGTTTCAGTTTGGTTAGTGATTGATCTTTTTCCCCGTGTTCAGCTTTTACTCTTTATAAAATTTGCCATTCTTGGTCCTCTGAGTGCTGGCAGGTGCAGTACCTGAGCGGAGAGGCAGGTGTAAGCCCTGAGCACTTCTGGGTGTGGCCCAGTCACAAACATAAAAATGAAATTTGCCACTCTTCTACTATGATTGTATTTTGAAAACACTTAAAATTTTTATAAGTTAGATTTACTTATCCTTCAAGGTTTAATTAATGTGTTGCTAGAAGTAGGCCATGTGGCCAGGGATACTCGACACACCAGGCTTGCAGCTTTAATAAAACAAGTCATTGGGGCCAGAGCGATAGCCCAGCAGGTAGGGCGTTTGCCTTGCACGTGGTCAGCCCATGCCGGCCGGGTTCGATCCCGGCATCCCATATGATCCCCGAGCACCGCCAGGAGTAATTCCTGAGTGCAGAGCCAGGAGAAACCCCTGAGCATAGCCGGGTGTGACCCAAAAAAGCAAAATAATAATAATAATAATATAATAATATAAAATACTTTGTCAAAAAAATAAAACAAGTCATTGAGTAAAAATAGTAAAAGATAAGGCCCAGTGAATACAGGTAGACTAATTTGAGTCCTTTAAAAATAAAAGTCTTATGTCAGATATGTTCCTTCACGACTGTTTTACTGAATCCCCTTGAGATATGCAGTTACACAGCTGTTCATGCTTGAGCTGCAGTCATCATGCTCCAGCACCCATCCCTGCACAGTGCACAGTTCCCAGCACTCTGGACAAAACCGAGTACTGGAAGAAGGTAAAGTGACATGAATGGCACTCTCGGTAACATTATTCCTGACCAATGTCTCTAAACCTTTGGCCTTTGTGGAACTGAGATTACCAAGCAATGCTGAGGGCGCGGAAGGAGAAGAAAGGAAGAGGTGGATGAGAAGTGACGCTAGGTGTACTTGATAGACAGTGCTGGAGGATATTGGAGGCGGGTGGTGTTTGAAGGTACAGTAAGTGTTCATCAAAATTGGCGTATTAGGGGCGGAGCGATAGAACAGTGGGTAGGCCTTGCATACGGACGACCCACGTTCAATCCCCCCATCCCATATGGTCCCCGAGCATCGCCAGGAGTAATTCCATGAGTGCAGAGCCAGGAGTAAGCCCTAAGCATTGCCAGGTGTGACCCTAAAAACAGAAAACAAAAAAATTGGCGTACTATAACTATGTTATGTCATCTATACTTTACAAAAAGAAAGCTAGTATGTAAAACTTTGGATTTATTCCTGACTTTTATTAAACCATGACTAATAAGTTGTGCTAGAAAATGCCTTAGAGTAGAACTAACTTGAAGAGTTCATCTAATAGCAAAATAGGTAAAATGAGGCAATTCACCACTACTGAACCTTAACAAGTTGTTTGCAGAACACAGCTTGAAGGAGATAGAAGACAGAACCTCTTGGATGATCTTATAACTTCGAGAGAGACTACTCCTGGCATCCTTTAAGAACGAGGGTGCAGAGCCAGATCTGATCAGGTATGATGCTTTCATTATACAGAGATTACATGGTGGACAGATGATTGCAACTGTTTGCTGAATGGCATAACTTCTTTTAACAGTAAAATATATTCTGTAATAATGTCTGATTATAATTTTTCATTAATTCAGTTTCAGTTAATTGAAATTAAATTTAGTAAACTGTTCAGCAGAATCTTGGGGAAAATGGAAAGAATACAGATGAAATCAGAAAATATCTTTTGCATTCTTTGCTTAAAACTTGCTGTTAGCTGCCTTTTAAAGAAAGTCTTACAGTTCTGTATGGGAAATGAGATATTATTTTGTTGTTTTGTGTTTGCTAGATCTTATTATTTTGTTGTTTTGGTTTGTTAGCACACTGAATAAAGTTTGTACTAGTATAATAGTAATTTGTGGCTCATGGGGTAGAGGAGTGTTGATGTTAGCCTCTTGTCCACTGCCTAGTTCATTCTACAGTGTTGACATCTGCTCACTGCCCAGCTCTGTGGCCATACCCAGAGAAGTGGTCCAAAGTGGTCCAGCTATCTAGGGTAAAGGTTAATAAAAACGAAATCTTAACACCCTTCCTTCCTTCCTTCCTTCCTTCCTTCCTTCCTTCCTTCCTTCCTTCCTTCCTTCCTTCCTTCCTTCCTTCCTTCCTTCCTTCCTTCCTTCCTTCCTTCCTTCCTTCCTTCCTTCCTTCCTTCCTTCCTTCCTTCCTTCCTTCCTTCCTTCCTTCCTTCCTTCCTTCCTTCCTTCCTTCCTTCCTTCCCTTCCTTCCTTCCTTCCTTCCTTCCTTCCTTCCTTCCTTCCTTCCTTCCTTCCTTCCTTCCTTCCTTCCTTCCTTCCTTCCTTCCTTCCTTCCTTCCTTCCTTCCTTCCTTCCTTCCTTCCTTCCTTCCTTCCTTCTTTTTGGGTCACACCTGGCAATGCTCAGGGTTTACTCCTTGCTCCGCTGGAACTACTGGTGGTGCTTGGGGACCTTATGGGATGCTGGTTGTCGAACTCAGGCTGCCGCATGCAACGCAAATGCCCTCCCCGCTGTACTGTCACTCTGGCCCAATATTAACGTCTTTAGTATTGGCCTTCTCCCTTCATAATTTTCTTATTCTCCTAACTTCGTTGTGGGAACTTCATCGTTGGAAGTATCACTGAAGAATATATTTCCATTCCCCTGCTTCCCCACTAGGAAGGAAGCTTTCATTGTGGAGAGAAGCTTGTTTTTACCTGCTTATCATTAGGAATAAGAAAGATCCTGAGGACAGAGTTTTTGCATGTATTGTCAGGCCCCACCACAGTGCATTATCAGAGGGATCTGGAGCTGGGGTCAGTTCCAGGTGATTCTAATATGCAGCACGAATGGCAAAAATTGTTGGTGGTCTGTTTCCTTAAGTTCTGTTTTTTTGAGGCTTGGACCTTTCAGGCCCCAAGGGTTCCCTTCAATAGGTGTGCTATAAATCTAAGGGATGCTCTTTGAATGTGATTCATTTCTTTGATCTTGCTGCTTTCAGAATTGTTTCTCTGGGGCCGCAGCGATAGCCCAGCGGGTAGGGCATTTGCCTTGCACGCGGCTGGCCTATGCTGGCCCAGGTTCGATCCCTGGCATCCCATATGGTCCCCCGAGCACCACCAGGAGTAATTCCTGAGTGCAGAGCCAGGAGTAACCCCTGAGCGTTGCCGGGTGTGACCCAAAAAGCAAAAACAAAAACAAAAACAAAAACCCCAAAACCAAAAAAAACCCAGAATTGTTTCTCTATCTGTAGTGTTCCTCATTCTGATTAGAATGTGTCTTGGAGTCTTTTTATTAGGGTCTCTTTGAGCTGGTACCATTTGGGCTCTTGGGTCAGGATGCCTGCTCCTTCAGCTCTGGGAATTTTTAGCAGTGGTATCTTTAACTTATTATATCATTGAGGTTGCTTCCCTTATCCTCTGAGACCAATGATCTATGTTGTATCTCTTGAATTCATTCCATAGTTCTCTGTTCTGCCCTTGAGTTATTTTGAGGACTTTTCCCATCCTCTGCTGTTCCCTGGAGGTTTTCTGTATCCCATCCTCAAGCTCACTGATTCTCTCTTCAGCTGTTATTACTCTGTTTTAAGGGCACCCATTGAATTTTTCATTTCACATATCAAATTTTTAATAATGCCATTTCTGTTTGTGATTTTCTTATTTCTGCTCTCATTTTCTCCTGTATTTTTATTGGCAGTCTGTTCCATGGTTTCTTTCATATCCTCCTGTATTTTATTGGATGTCCTTTCCACTGTTTCTTTAAGCTCATTAAACATCTTCACTATTTAGTCTCTGAATTCTTCATCAGAGTATTATGTATGTGGCTATTCTTTGTTGAGGCTTCAGGGCTCCTGTCTTCATCCACTCCTTGTGGGTTTCTGCATTGTTTTCCCGTAGTGCCCACAATACTCTGGAGGTGGCTCTAATACACTCTCAGCGTGTTTTCCATTCCCCAAATCCCTCCCCTTCCCCCACCTCCTCCTCCTTGGAGGGATCTTGGTGAACTTGGTAGGTGGTGGTCTCTCTTTCCCAGAATAGGATATGGTGGGGGGGAAATTAACTAGTGGCCAGTCCACTCCAAAAACATGCCTGCCTGTGGGAGTAGCCAAGTGTTAGGGTTGTGCAGCCGCCATTAAGGTAGATTCTGTGTTCCCAAACTGCTCCAGCTTGCCAGCCCCCAGGAGCTACGTCCTGCCACGCCACTGGGGTGCATCTTTCTTTGATTGTCCAGGCTCTCTGAGGCCTATAGGTATAATTCTCAATAATAATCTTTAATCTTTTAATACTAGTTTGGATTTTTAAATTATAGTTACATACAGATTTATTCTACTGTAGGTAGAACTGTATGTTTACCTGTCAGTAATTTAATATGGAATTGCATGTTCTGTAGAACAGTGCTTTTTGGGGCACAGTTAGTTGCTTATTTTAGTGTATTTTCTCTATAAAAATTGAAGGAGAATGAAAACCAGATATAGTGGAAAATTGTAGAATTGAGATGAAAGCCACGTGCATGCCAGAACCTACACGCAATTGTTCACCTCATTTCACTGGTTGTGAAGAACAAAATGAGAGTGATAGATCTGTTAATAAAACGAAAACACCACAATTCTACAAACAAAAATCCCACCATATTATGTAATCATATTATTGACTTTTAATTGTTTATAAACTTGTTTTCGAGAGTAAATTGAACAATAAAATTAAGGAATGCCTATAAATTTAAAATGGTAATTTTTGAATAATTTGACATTTGTTGTAATTTAACTGGTGACCAGTAGGTGGCTCTCGTTACCATAGGTATAGAGTTTAGTAGAGCAACTCATTGATCTCAGAATTTTCTGCTTTTCGGCTGGGGAGGCTGGAACTTGGCTTGCGCCAGGCCTAGCTGACCATGGAACCCCGAGGAGGGCAGATGGGCTTTGGGAGTGGTCCCATTGCCTCTGGGGGTCCCGGAAGCAGCCGGATGAAACTCCCCCATCACACTAGCCACCATTTTCGCTGTCCGGATGCTGGGAAACTGCCTCACGACCAGTTGAACAGAGCAAAACCAGTTCGAGCCCAGGTAGGCGGCTCCAAGAGGCGGGAATCACTGGGAAGTCGTCAGATGGAGGCATGGTCGCCCTTTCCCCCCCTCCATTTTGTCGAGCCTGGTGGCCCCGCCCAGGAGCTGCCCGCGGCTAGCACCCAGAGGTTCAGAAGCGGCTGGGGAGGCTGGAACCTCGGCTCGCGCCGGGCCTAGCTGACCATGGAACCCTGAGGAGGGCAGATAGGCTTTGGGAGTGGGCCTGTCGCCTCTGGGGGGGTCCCAGAAGCAGCTGGATGAGACTCGCCCATCACACTAGCCACCATTTTTGCTGTTCGGACGCTGGGAAACTGCCTCACGACCAGTTGAACAGAGCAAAACCAGTTTGAGCCCAGGTCGCACGGCCGCTATGCAAGCGGTCTACTAAAATAGTGAAACAGTAATGTCTTTTAATGCACTGCATTCCACGAAAGAGCAGGAAGGTTTGGTGGGAGGGAGATATAAAGAGGAAAGAGGTGACATTCAGAACCTGCCAAGTGGTTGAGGTGCGGAGGGGGAGCGAGGTGGGGACATTGGTGATGGGAGATGGGTTAGGATGGAGGGTGCTTGTTGGAACATTGTGGAACTGGAACTCTACATGAGCATCTTTCAAATAAAAAAAAGAATATATATATGTATATATATATGCATATATATTTATGTCATGCAAATAAATTCAGTCATTCTAAAAAAAGAATTTTCTGCTTTTGCCTATCACTTCTTACCCCTCTTCTCTTTTTGACAATCAAAATCTATTCCTTTTAATTGTATGATTTTAGGTTTACTGGAAGACTGAGGGATATAGCAGGTTGGGAGTTTTGAAATTCAGTTTGGAAGCCCAAGTAATGTCTTTGATATCCTTTTCCATCCTGTATTACTGATCCTATTTAATGTTTGTAATTTCTATTGGTAAATTTGATCAGAAAGTACCTGGAAAAATAGGATTGGTTTAAAATCAGAAAAATGTTTTATTGCCGTAGGTTTTTAAAATGGTATGAGCATTTTCTTTTCTTTTTCTTTCTTTTTTTT
Organism: Cryptotis parvus; assembly: GCA_021461705.1. Taxonomy (NCBI): domain Eukaryota; kingdom Metazoa; phylum Chordata; class Mammalia; order Eulipotyphla; family Soricidae; genus Cryptotis; species Cryptotis parvus. The sequence goes on along the minus strand of JAJIBD010003327.1, from coordinate 22,175 downwards.
TTTGGAACCACTGTGAATTACAGAGTTTTAAAGATTTTGGTGATGGAGCTTTAGGTGTATGTTGTTTCAACACCAGTCTTTTCACTAGTGCCCACAACCCTCCACCAGTGTCCCCAGTTTCCCGCCTCCACCCGCTTGACTCTTGATAGGCACGTTTCTCCTTCCCGCTGTCCTCTTTCTTCTAATTTATCAACCCCACCCCTGTCCCAGTGCCAAGCTAAGTCCAGTTCTCCTGCACTTTGTTTCTGTTGCCATTGGGCGTTTGATATTCTCCTGTGAGATCATTCTAAACGCGCTTCCTTTCCCTATGACTGATGTCACTAACCTGTTACTGTCCAGGTCAGTCACTGATATTAGTTACTGCATCAAGTCACATGACTTTATCTTCTTAAGTCTGAGTAGTAGTCCACCGAGAATTTTCTTGGGTGGATATCCAAGATGTTTTCCTTACTTGAGTTCTTCGTTGTTCTAGAATAGTGATTACTATTTCTTATTCAATTCAGCATGAAATTATTTGGAGAATTTCCTTGACAAAAGATACAGTATGACACTTGTCCTTGGAGTAACAGCATCTAGATGTCAGTTGTCTCTTGTTGACATCCAAGTTGGTAGATTAGTTTCTGGCACATATACCAGTAAATATTTGTTGGGCGAATATGTGGGTTGATCCCACAAAATGAATGAGACAGGATACTGACTTACGTTAGCAGCCTAGTAAAAATATAGCTCTCTATCTATTGTCCCTTAAATAAGCAGAATTTGTATTAAAGTTTGGGAAATCCTTAAAGGAAACAAAAAATTTCCTACCCCTGTTTTGTGTATTTTTCAAAAGTCACCAGTTTTAGAAGTCTTTATGCCCATATACATAGTCTAATTACTAGTACTTGTGGAATTTTTCTTGGAATTGCTGATTAATAGCCTCTGTCTTGCCGTTCTCTTGTTGCTTTCCTTGTTCAAACCCTCATCACCTTTTGCCTAATTTACACTAATCTTTTGGCCTCCCTCCATGACCGCAGCCTTTATAATATACTCCAGCCGGCGCGGTTATCAATAAATGCTGGAGATCATTTATGCTGCAGAGGTGACTACAAGAGTATGCCACCTGCACGGCAGAGCCTGGCAAGCTACCTGTGTTGTATTTGATATGCCAAATACCAGTAACAATTATAGACCTCATTACCATGACCTGATGGAATGGTTTGAGGCTCTTTATGTTCCTGGGGCAAGCAGATGCCCTTGAGCTCTACTAGCATGAGACAGGACATATGGAGATGTTACTGGTGCCTGCTTGAGCAAATCGATGATGAATGGGAAGACAGTGATACAGTGATACAGTTTATGTCTAAAGAATTTATGTCAAAGGATATATTTCTATTTAAGTTTGTGTCTGTGTGCATCTTTATATTCAGAGAAAGAAACTACCAAAAGGTTGAGAAAACAGTTACCTTTTCAATACATAGTAGAATAGTAGCACTTTTATATCTGAGGAAAGTCTTATTTTAGAGCCTTGTATATTGAATTCAGTTCACTGAAACCTTTCAAATACCTTCTTATAATTGCAAACTTCTATTTTTTTTCTTGTATCTGATATTTGCTCATATTCTTCAGATAAAGCAAACATTTAATATAATCACTTTGATATATTTTTGAAATGTTAAGAAAAACTAAAAAAAAGCTACTTCTTGGAATTCACTTGTTTTTCAATTCTGTATTCAGTTGATAAGAATGCCCTCCCTATGAACTCTAACAAACCTCAACTTCAAAAGTCATAGAAAAACATGGGTTATCTTCCCCACTCAGATATTATCATATTTTTAATAATATACTTCAGATGCTTTTGGGAATGAAAATGAAATGTTTTCATATCTTTAGAAGTGACTGGAATCTTTTGGTAAAATCTTTATAAAATAGATATCTAACTTGTTTACTAGTGTGGCATATAATTGCTAAGTTCCATTTTGAAGGAATATGGGTGAAAATTATGGAAAAACTAATTTCAAATCTCTCAGAGAAACATGGTAGTTAGTATTTTCTTTAGCTTTTCAAAAGAGAAATGATCCTTCATTTGTCATTCCAGAAGCATGATTAAGCTACAAGTTGTTTTAGTGATTGAATTCCTTTTTGAGTAAATCTCTATCTTCTTGCATAAAATCTGTCTTTGCTGTTAAGATCTGAAGGTGGGTAGCAGTAATTAAGGTTTTTTTTTTTTTTTTTAAATCTTTGGGGATAGAAATGTTAAGATTCCTCATTTCCTATCTCTTGCTTAAAAAGATCATCACTGTTTCTTGTTCTATTTTATAAACGTTTATTGGCCACTATTCTCTAGCTTATTCCAAGACAATTTCACTTTGGTACCAGGGGTATAGACATAGCTGTCATGTGGCCTCTTCTCTCTAGAGCTCATAATTTAGGAAGGGAGACAGATGAGTTAATAACTAACTACAATCCTCCTTGATAAATGTCACCTGAGGGATTTGGGACAAAGTGCCATGGGAGTACCATGGAGTGATTGATTCAAAGGAAGGAGATCAGGAAAGACTAAACAGCAGAAGTGACATTTGAGTTGAGCCTTAGGGGAATGAATAGAATTTTGCCAGATGGACAAAGGAGTGGGGGGGTGGGGAACCTCCAGAATCCTACTTGAGAGTGGGAAAGTTTCTTGTCCGACAAGTGTTGTGCAGTCTGTAGTGCTGAAGGAGAGTAGAGTGTGGAGTGGGTGTTGGGAGATGGAGATGCTGTTGCAGAGAACACTGGGGCCAATTGTGAATCTTAAGCTCCGTCTAGAACATCTAGGGAACAGTAAATTTTTTTAAGCGATATAATGAGAACTCTGTTTTTAAAAGCTTTTTTTTGTTGTTTTGACAGTATACTACAAGGTTGAATGGTGGTGACTGGGAATTAGGAGACTAGTCACAGGCTGTAATTATGTTCTACGTGGTTGATCCTGAGGGTCTGAGTCAAGGCATTGCCAGAAGCCTTGGAAATGGACTTGGAAACCACTCCCTGATAGAAGCTTCTGCCATTGACAAAATATGGGGAAGAGGGTTCCCCCTCTGAAAATGAATGAGTGAATGAATGAATGAATGAATGAATAGAGGAAAGACAAAAATGGTTACAAGGGCTTTTCTGGATGATTTGAGAGTGTTATAATGCTACTAACCTAAAAAAGAGCAAAAAGGGAGGAACGGCTTCTGGGTGAAATTAGTGAATTTGATTTTGAATATATTGAATTTGAAGAGGAATACCCAGTTGGTGATTCCTAAACAGAAAAAACCTTAAGTACAGATATAGAGCCTTTATGAAGGCATCATGGTTGAGAAAAAACTTTGAAATTCTATAGTGTAGTGATTTTCAGTCTGAATATGGGAGGGATATATATTTTGATACGTAGGAGATCTTTTAAACTACAAACTGTCCTTATCTCCAGATTCTGATATTAGTCAGACAGGGCTGTGCCCTCTGTCATTCCCACTAAAGAATTCACTGCCATAATCATTTACGAAAATGTTGGGGCATAAAAAGTTTTTAAGCATTTCTGTTTTCATTGCTTAAAATCATGTGTGGGGAACCTCTTTTTCTGCCAAGGACCCTTTATATATGTATGATTTATGGGGCATAAATCATACATATATAAAAGGAAGATGGGGTGTAGGCAGCTGCCAAGCATACATATCTGTATTGTTTCACATGACTTAAGTGATGGAGAGAGTAGGGAAGTAGCAGCCTCCAGAGTTACAAGGTACAAGTTACTTCTTGCACCTTTATCCTGGGATGTATATGCGAGGCTTAGGACTGATAAAAGTCTGTTATGAGCATGAGTGTGATATAGAACTTACACCTCACTAGCTCCACATGGCAGCCACTGAACTGTACCTGAGTTCCACTTGATTTTCACAATGTGCAAGTTAATTTCCACCATCTGAAAAGTTTATTGGGAAGCCATGGCCTTAGGCTGGGAAAAGAAATTACTCTTTTAGGAAAAAGAATTCAGGCCTAGTTTCTATTCTGTCTGTCCCTACCTCTCCAGAAAATATTTCAGGAAAGAGGTGAATAGTAAAACAATATAGCTGTATTTGGGAAACAAGAGAAGGAGAGAGAGAGACATGTTCAGTAGAGAACTCAGCCCCTCCAGAGTGGGGAGAGCAAGTGCATATCCAAGTGGAGCTGTAGGTAAAGCCCGGGAGAGAGAATCTGCACCATAAGTTTTAGAGAAAATCTAAGTCGCTGACTCCCCTCCTGTCCCTTCCCAGAATGGGGAAATATATTCTTTTGTGCTAGTCAAGGTAGTTTTTATATATCTTTCCCAAGCTGCCTCACAGTCTGTTACTAAGGTGTCGTCAGGGAAAAGAGCTTGCAACTGTTGATGGGTTGATATCTTTGGTATTCTTAGCATGGCCATTACTATAGAGGTAGAGCTGCTTCTATCAGGTGGCCTGGCCTATGCTTTGGTCCTGTAATTCTGCATCTTAGAGGTTTTCCCAACCTTCAAATCAAAACTTTGTGTTGGTTTGGGTTCTAGACAGCATCTTTCCAGTACATGTTACTAGGACCCACCCCAGCCTTTCTCCCTGCAACACCTTACTGTGCCATGACCAAACACATGATTTCCGCTTTCTATACAGCCACAGGCCAGATGTTCCACACCTCTGCCTTAAACTATAAGGGCACATAAAATATCCTTCAATCTGAATGAGAGTCAAGCCAAGTAGAGTATTCTTGGTGAAGTCTCATTTTGTTAAGGTTTCTTTTCTTTCTTTTTTTAAAAAATATTTTATTATACCAACGTGAGATATACAATTACAAAGATACTCATGTTTGGGTTTCAGTCATACAGTGTTCCAGCACCCATTCAGTGCCCATTTCCTACCACCAATGTCCCCAATTCCCTCCCCCGTCCCTAGCCTGCCTCAATGGCAGATTCTTTATCTCTTTTTCTCTTTCTCTTTCTCTTTCTCTTTCTCTTTTTCTTTCTCTTCTTTTTTTCTCTCTCATTCTCTCTGCCTTCTCTTACACATTGTGGATTGTAATACATACATTTAGAGGTCATCTATTGTATCTTTTTTCCTGTATTTAATGCTCAGTTTTAGGTTGGTATTAACACTTTTGACAATTATTAGCACACTGTTCCCTTTCTCTGTCTTACCTAACCTTTGATTCCTACACGTTTGTGGTAATTTCCACCTTTGAAAAGACCTCCTGATCCATGTTTTGTCTGACCTTGGATATTGGTATCATAATATGTGTGTGTTTGTTATCAACATATGTGTTGATAACAATATGCGTTGATAATCAAAATATGTGCGTGTTCCTATCCAGTTTGTTAGGCATTCAATGAATCAATGTTGATGGCCATGTTCGTGTTGACAAGGACACCAACGCCACCGAAAAGAGGCGTCTGTGGTGTTGGTGTCCTTGTCAACACGACATGGCCGCCAACATTGGATTCATTTGAATGCCTAACAAACCGGATAGGATGATTACACTTGAAGAGATGTGGCCCACTTCCAGCAATTTCTACTTTCATTGTCTATGGACAAACATCCACATACAAAGGAGATGAAATTGAGAAATTCTACATGGAACTGGAGGAGTTCTATAAAAGAGATCACACCTTTTACAAGGTCATAGTCGGTGATTTTAATGCCAAGATAGGACCGAGAAGATCGGCTGAAGAACTCCACATCGGGACCCTGGCCTAGAATGGAACGAACAGGGTGAGAAACGATCTGAGTTCATCATGTCCACCAAGACCATTCATGGGAACTCACAGTTCCAGAAGGATGAAGGAAAACGTTGGACATGGGAATCTCCTGGTGGACAGTTCCACAATGAAATTGACCACATCATCTTCAATCGACGGTTTTGTCTGACTGATGTTGCTGTCGTCCCCAAATTCCAAACAGGATCGGACATTTGTCTCCTTTGTGCAAAATTCTACTTCCCGCAATGGGGGAGAAAAGGCTGCAAAGTTTAAAAAGAGAACTCCCACAATGACAACCAACTGGGAACTCTTTGGCACCATTGCAGCAACATGGGAAGATACTATCATTGACAACATCGATGAAGAATACAACTGACTGGTTCAGCACCTCCTGATTGTGTGAAGAATGCCAAGAGAGAGAAAGAACAAAAGGACCCCTGTCTTCAGAAACTCTCGAGCTCATTCCCCAACGTGGCAAGGCGCGAGTCTCAGGAGAACAAATGCTAACGTCCAAGTTTGCTAAATGGTGCAGAGAAGCGATAAAAGAAGACCTCAAAGACAGAAGAGCAGAAATACTGGAAGATGCAGCAGAAGCCGGGAAAAGCATTCACACTGCCCGCCTGTCCTACACCAACTATAAGACCAAGATGACTGCCTTGTGACGCCCTGATGGATCTATCACATCTTCCAGAAAGGCAATGGAGAAGATTATCCAGGACTTCTACTCCAATCTCTTTGATAGCCACATCCACTGCCCACATACATAATTCCACAGGATGGATATATCATTCCCAACGTTCTCCCTTCTGAAATCCGACATGCCATCTCATCGGTAAAGAAGGGAACAGCACCAGGCCCAGACAAAGTCAGACCCGAACACCTGAAGAATCTGCAGTCGGTACTCATCAATACTCGGCTCTTCACACGCTACCTTTCTGAATGCAAGGTACCCTCACAGTGGAAAACCAGCAGGACATTTCTGCTGTTCAAGAAGGGAAACATTCACGGCATTGGCAAATATCACTCCATCTGCCTGTTGTCCGTCATCTACAAGCTGTTTACACGAGTCATCCTGAACAGGATTGGCAAAACACTAGATGAAGGACAATCATGAGAGAAAGCAGGCTTCCGGAAAGGATTCAGCACAACCGACCATATGTACACGGTAACCAAGCTCATTGAGGTTTGTAGGGAGTATAAGATGCCGCTCTGTCTCACGATCATTGATTTACAGAAAGCCTTTGATTCTGTGGAGACTGAAGCAGTCATCGAAGCCCTAGCCAAACAGGGTGTTCAAACCCAATACCTCAAGATCCTTCGTGAGTTGTATTACAGATTCACCACCAGGATCTCACCATTCTACAAAGAAGTGATCATTGATGTCAAAAGAGGGGTTGGACAGGGTGATACCATTTCACCAAAACTCTTCAGCGCCACCCTCGAGAACATCATGCGACAATTAGAATGGGAAGGAATGGGAGTGAAGATAGATGGTCAGCAACTACACCACCTCCGCGTTGCTGATGACATCGTTCTAATAACACCAAACATTAGCCAAGTGGCACAAATGCTGGCTGACTTTGACCGAGAATGTGGAAAGATAGGTCTACAGCTGAATCTGAAGAAAACTATGTTCATGAAAAATGAACTAGTTCCTGAGGCCCCATTCACTCTTAATGGAATAAACATCTCTGAATGCAGCAGTTATGTGTACCTAAGTCGAGAAGTCAACGTGATGAACGACCTAAAACCTGAGCTGTGCAGGAGGAAGAGAGCGGCATGGAATGCCTTCAAAGGCATCGAAGAAATAGCTAAAAGGACAAAGAACCTCTGGCTCCGGGCACATCTCTTTGACTCCACCGTTCTCCCTGCATTAACATATGCCTCAGAGACCTGGGCCCTATGAAAGCAGATGAGAATGCTATTTGGGTCTCCCAGAGAGGAATCGAAAGAGCTGTGCTTGAATATCATGCCTCACTCAAGTGAGAGAAGGAATCCGGTGTTCTGACCTCCATCGCTGTTCCAGAGTCAGGGACGCTGTCTCGTTTGCCAAGGCATCGAAAATCAGATGGGCTGGACATGTAATGTGATTTGGAGACAACCGCTGGACTATAGCCATTACCACTGGATCCCACGGGATGTCAAAAGATCACGTGGCCGCCCACCTATAAGATGGTCAGACTTCCTTGTAAAGACCCTGAAGGAGCGGTTTGAGACTCTTCATATTCCTGAATCAACCAGATGTCATTGGGATACATTGGCACATGATAGGGTCCAATGAAAATGTTACTGGCGCCGCTCGAGCAAATCGATGAATAACGGGATTCAAGTGATCAAGTGATACACACACACACACACACACACACACACACACATATATATTTATGTCATGCAAATAAATGCAGTCATTCTATATCTGTGTTTTTCCCTCTGGCTAATTTCACTCAACATGATCCTCTCCATGTCCATCCATTTATAGGCAAATTTCATAACTTCAGTTTTCCTAACAGCTGCATAGTATTCCATTGTGTAGATATACCACAGTTTCTTTGTCCAGTCATCAGTTCTTGGGCACTCTGGTTGTTTCCAGATTCTGGCTATTGTGAATAGTGCTGCTATGAAAATAAAAATGCAGATGGTGGTTCTATTGTGTGTTTTTGGCCTCCTAGAGTATATTTCCAGGAGTGGTATGGCTGGGCCAAACAGTAGCTCAATTTCTAGTCTTTGGAGGAATGTCGATATTGTTTTCCAAAAAGGCTGCACCAGTCAACATTCCCACCAACAATGAATGAGAGTTCATTTCTCCCCGCATCCATGTCAGCATTTGTTGTCCTTGCTCTTTTGGACATGTGCCAGTCTCTGTGGTGTGAGATGATATCTCATTGTTGTTTTGATTTGCATCTCTCTGATGATTAGTGATGATGAGAATTTTTTCATATGCCTTTTGGCCATTCAAATTTCTTCCTTATCATAGTTTATGTTCATCTCTTCTCCCCATTTTTTGATGGGGTTGACTGTTTTCTTCTTGTAAGGTTCTACCAGTGTTTGATATATCCTGGATATTAACCCCTTATCATATGGGTATTGGGTGAATATTCTTTCCCATTCTGTGGACTGTCTTTGTATCTTGGTCACTGTTTTTTTTTGAGGTGCAGAAGCTTTTAGTTTCATGTAGTCCCATATGTTTGACTTTGCTTCCAGATGCTTCGTTAGTGGTTTTTATTCTAATACCATGCCACTTTAATTACTACTGCTTTGTAATACAGTTTGAAGTTGGGAAAGGTGATGCCTCCCATCTTCTTTAACCAAGGATTACTTTAGCTATCTGTGGGGGTTTATTATTCCATATGAATTTCAGGAGTGTTGTTAAATTTCTCTGAAAAATGTCATGGGTATGGCATTGAATCTGTACAAAGCTATAGGGAGTATTACCATTTTTACAATGTTAATTCTTCCCATCCATGAGCAGGGAATGTGTTTCCATTTCCTCGTGTCTTTTATTTCTTGGAACAGTGTCTTGTAGTTTGTTTGTATAGTCCTTTACACATTTGATTTAGCTGATTCCTAGGTATTTGATTTTCTGTGGCACAATTGTGAATGAAATTGTTTTCTTAATATCCCTTTCTTCTCTTTTGTTATTTTATATTAGGGAAGCCACTGACTTTTGGGTATTGATTTTGTACCCTGCCACTCTACTATAAATATCTATTGTTTCCAGGAGTCTTTTGGCCAAAGTTTAGGGTTCTATAGGTATAATATCATGTCTTCTGAGAATAATAATAGCTTGACTTCTTCCTTACCTATCTGGATGCCCTTAATGTCCTTTTCTTCTCTGATTGCTATGGCAAATACTTCCAGTACTATATTGAATAAAAGAGGTGAGTGTGGGCAACTTTGTCCCTGATCTTAAGGGGGAAGGCTTTCAATTTCTCCTCATTGAGAATGATACTCGCTGTGGGCTTTTGGTAGATGGCTTTGACTATATTGAGGAAGGTTCCTTCAATTCCCATTTTCTGGAGGGTTTTAATCATGAATGGATTTTGGGTCTTGTCAAATGTGTTCTCTGTGTCTATTGATATGATCATATGGTTTTTATTTTTTCTCTTATTAATATGATGTATTATGTTGATTGACTTGTGAATATTGAACCATCCTTGCATTCCCAGGATGAATCCTACTTGGTCATCTTTTGATGCGTCTTTGAATTCTGTTTGCTAATATTTTGTTTGAAGATCTTAGCATCTGTGTTCATCAGGGAGATTGATCTTAATTTTCTTTCTTTGTGTTGTTTCTCCCTACTTTGGGTCTCAGGGTGATACGTGCCTCATAGAAGCTGTTTGGGAGTGTTTCTGTTCCTTCTATGTCCTGGAAGAGCTTGAAAAGGACTGATTGTAGGTCCTACCTAAAGGTTTGGTAGAATTCACTAGTGAATACATCTGAACCTGGGATTTTGTGTTTGGGCAGACTTTTAATTACTGTTTCAATTTCCTCAATGGTGATAGGCTTATTCAGGCATTGGAGGTCTTCTTCTTTCAGCCGTGGGAGGTTATAGGACTTCAAAAATTTATCCATTTCTTTAGGTTCTCATGTTTCATGGCCTACAGACTCTCAAATTGATCTCTGATGATCTTTTGGATTTCTGTAGTTTCTGTTGTGATGAAGGGTGATCCTTTTGGGACTCTGGCACCACACTGCAGGGCCTGTGCAACAGTGAGTCATCAGTACTATAGTTGGCCGTTGTGCCCTGACCCTCTCTTAGAAAGGCCCTGTACTAAAAAAAAAAAAATAAAGACAGAATTACTGTTCCTGCATTCTGCCTAATAGATGAAATGATTATATATATAAAAGATGAAACAATAAGGTAGCAGTGATTTCTAACAAGGGCTGGGAAAACGAATCATAGGATTGTCAGTGTGCATAAGAGCTCAGGCTGCATCTGCACATATATATGTCAGTGTTTATAATTGCTGCTAATAACATCATCCTCATGCTATATGAGTACATAAAGAATATGTAGAAGTGAATCTTGATATCTTGGTTTTTATGGCTTTATGATCAAAATATTTTTTGGGGAGGACTGGTGTGGTCAGGGGAAAGGAGACACTTGTATTAAGAACCCTAAACAAATGCTCCTAAGGTAAAAAATGTTTCTCTGTTCCTCAGACTGTCATATATCTGAATATAGCATGTTTCTGTGAGGAAATAAATATATCGGGAGGGTCCCTTAGTACAAAACATTCCATGTCTGAGAGCCACCTCCGTAGCCTAGGAATGAGGAGATGAGGATCACCATCTGATGGTCAATGAGCAGTTTATTTAGAATTAAAGAACATTATTATAGAAAATCTGATGGGGTTAAAGGTACAAGGCAGCATGTAGATGTGATAGGTCATTTACAGAGGTAAGCGTTAATTCCTTTGGGGGATTAAATCAAGGAGACACTCTGTGTGGAGGCTACACTGAGAAATATGCCCAGGGGAAACATCTATCTTTATTGCTTTTCTCTGACCCTTGGTGGTAGTACGTGCATGACTGTCACAGCTTCTGGAAATGTAGGGAGATGGGGGGAGGTAGCCCATCTCTGACTCTGTGAGAGCCAAATAACTGCAAATATTAAATCCCATTTGGTTGTGGTATATATGGAAAATCAACTAGCATAAGAAATCACATCAGTAAAAGCATATAACCATATCAGATACTGCAGAGAAAGCTTTTGACAAGATCCAACATCCATTTATGATTAAACCATCAACAAAATAGGAATGGAAGGAACGCTCCTGAGATAATAAAGGCTATCTATATCAAGCCTACAGCAAATGTTATTCTTAATGTTCAAGAATTGAATGCATTCCCACTAAGTTCAGTGGAATGCATTGCCTAGGGAGGCAGGGATGTTCACTGTCTCTGTTATTCAACATTGTAGTTGTTGGATTACCTTTTGTTCACAATCCTGTCTCCTACTCAGCAGGTGTCTGTCTTCTAACCAGGTGTAGTGACTTGTCAGCCCTGGGTGTTGTATTGAAAGTGAAATGTTATTTTTCTCTTTCCTGTATACCCTTTGCATATTCTTATGTTAAAGCGATGATGTCCTTTTGTATAGACTCAGGAGGGCAGTTAAGGTTATGCATTTGTAATATAGGAATTAATTAACTCTGTAATATTTACTTCTAGGCATCCGTCATATTTCCTAATTTAAACCTCTGTTGCCCTAGATTGATTCTAGTTACTTACACCCAAAATGAAGGGTCAAAGTCATGGCGGGTTTTGCCTACACTTTCTTCCATGTACCTTATGGATTCAAATCTGACGTTGAGGCCTTGAACACATTTTGATCTTACTTGTGTGCATGGTGTTAGAAGCCTGAGTTCAGTTTTTCACATGTAACTATCCCACAGTTTTCCTAGCACAACTTGTTAAAAATGTTTTCCTTGCTTCCTTAAAAAATTAAGTGATCATATATTTGAGAGTGTGTGTCAGGATATCCAATTCTATTCCATTGGTCTGCAAGTCTGTCTTTATTCTAATATCATGCTGTTTTAATTATTACTGCTTTGTAGTACAGTTTGAAGTTGGGGAAGGTGATGCCTCACATCTTTTTTTCCCCTTAAGGATTGCTTTAATTATTCATGGGCTTTTATTGTTCCATACGAATTTCAGGGGTGTTTGATCAACTTTTTTCAAAAAGTTATGGATATCCTTATAAGGACTGCATCAAATCTTTAATGCTTTGGGGAGCATTATAAAAGTCAAAATTGCCATTTTGACAATGTTAATTTTCCCAATCCATGAGCAAGGGATGTGTCTCCATTTCCTCATGTCCTCCTTTATTTCTTGAAGTAGCATTTTGTAATTTTCTTTATATAGGTCATTTATGTCTTTAGTTAAGCTGATTCTGAGGTACTTGATTTTCTGAGGTATAGTTGTGAACAGGGTGGTCTTTTTTATATCACTTTCTTCTCTTTTGTTATTTGATATAGGAAAGCCATGGACTTTTGGGTATTGATTTTGTAATCTGTCACTCTACTATACAGATTTCTTATCTTTAGGAGCTTTTTGGTAGAGACTTTAGGGTTGTCTAAGTATAGTATATCATCTATAAATACGGTAGCTATGATTTTGTAGTACAGTTCCAGTTACATAGCAAGATATCCCCAGTTTCTAATATTTCAATATAGTTTTGACTATTCAGGGCTTTTTTTTTTTATTCCACACAAATTTTACTATTGATTATTCTTAGCTTTGAAGAATGTTTTCGATATTTGGATCAGCATCATCATTATGTCTATTTAGTACTTTAGGTTGAATTGTCATTTTGGCATATTGATTCTTCCATTCTGAGAGCAGGGCTTATTTTCCATATCCTAAGGTCATTTTTTTAAAAATCGCTCTCTTTTTTTTTAAAAGCGATTTGAAGTTTTACATGATATAGCTCTCCACCATTCTTGTTAAATTGATTGTTAGCTATTTCTTATTCTTGGACACTTTTAAAATGGGTTAGATCTTAGCTCTTTTCTGCTGTGAGTTATTATTTCTATATAAGAATGTGATTCATTTTTGTGTGCTGACTTTGTAGTTGGCCACTTTTTTTTGGTATTGGTTTATTGTTTCTAGAAGTTTTTGTACTCTTTTGGGTCTTCCATATATAATAGCATGTCATCTACAAATAGAGATAATGACTTCTTTCCAATTTTAACATCTTTGATTTTCTTTTCTTTCCTGACTGATATTGCTAGTACTTCTGATAAAATATTGAATTAGAATGGAAACAGTGGACATCCTTGCCTTGTACTTGATCTCAGGGGAATGCTTTCAGTTTTTCACCATTGAAAATAATATTTGCTATGGGCTTGATATAGATAGCCTTTATTATCTCAGGAGGTTCCTTCCACTCCTAATTTGTTGTTTTAATCATAAATGGATGTTGGTGCTTGTCAAAAGCTTTTTCTGCGGTGTTTGATATGATCATATGATTAAAAACTTTTATTATACCACTGTGAGATATACAATTACAAAAATGTTCATGATTGGGTTTCAGTCATACAATGTTCCAGCACCCATCCCTCCACCAGTGCACATTTCCCACACCAGTGTCCTAAAATTCCCTCCCCTCTCCCTCAGCCTGCCTCTATGGCAGGTTCTTTATCTTTCTCTCCTTCCTTCTCTCTCTCTCTTTCTCTCCCTTCTCTTATACATTGTGGCTTGCCTTACAGACCATGTAAATTCCTTTGTGTACATTCAGTGCTCAGTTGTAGTCTGGCATTACCATTTTCCACAATTGTATACACTGGTATATATTTCTATCACTGGTGTATATTATATCTCACTAATGAGTGCAGTCATTCTATATCTGTCCTTTTCCTTTTAATTTCACTCAGCATATCATACAATTTTTGTCTTTTCTTTTACTGATGTAGTTTATTATGTTAGTTGACTTCCATATAGAACCATTCTGTGTCACTGGGATAAATCCCACTTGGTTGTGGTATATGATTTTTAATTTTTTTTATATACCATTGGGTTCTCTTTGCTGAAATTTTAGTGTCTACTTTGTTTTGCATTTGGGGACTTGGAGCTGATGTCAAACTGTGTGATTCCATGACAATGTGCCCTTACCACCCCCAAAGACCCTCATTTCCCACCCCTTCTCCCATCCCCATGGCTGCTCCTTTAGCAGGCACTAATTATATTGCTTATTAAAACATATGTCTTGGAATGGTATTGCTAAAGTCATCACCTTTTTACTGAGTTGTTACGTGCAAATTGAACCGTCTGTGTTATTAAATTTATTAAACATAGTGGGCTTCTGCTCGATAGTTCATCAGAGATGTTCATGTTAATTTCTTACAAATATTGAATATTCAACCCAAACCCACCACCATTGCAACTACAAGCACAATTATTGCAAAATTTCCCAACCACTGCTTGAGCCAGTTCTAAGGAGACACTCAACAATTTACTTTATATTGCTTGTATAATTTGCCAACTATGGTTGAGAAATGTTTTCTTAGAAGAAAGTTAATGAGGTCTGTTCAGTCTCATCATGGAGCCATTAAGCCTTTGTGAAAGAAATTACTGATACTTTGTTACAGGATAGGCATTGTGACTACATGTTTTGTTATTGGGTACCTTATATTTACATTTATTAAATGTGATGTGGTAGTTGGTATATCAGCATACTAGAGTTTTGTGGCCATGTGATCCAGAAATTCCATAGATTGTAACTGAGTTTTTCAGTGGATTCATTTGGGGCGGTGGCTTGGGGTTGTCCAAGCAGTGGAGTCAGACCTTGAGGATGGGGGGGCGATTGTGGAGTGTGAATGTTTTTTGACTGCTGGGGATCTATTGGGACAGGCCAGACCCAAACCTGTCCCTCTCTGGGGGCGTCCCTTGTGTTCAGCCTGGTGCCCCGTTTTGTGTGTTTTTGAAATTTAAGACTCTTCCTTATGTACATTTGACATTAATGCATCTTAGAGAGTAAGAAAGAATATTATGTGCTGCCATGGTCTTTACAAAGTTTTCAAGTCTTTAAGGGATCAGGCTTCTACAGTATTTATTCTGAAATACCTTCCAACACTTTACACTATTACTAGCATGGATTAAGAGGGAATTATGTTGTCGTTGAGTTAAATGTATTCTGAGAATGTATGATTGACCATCTTTGTGCTTCTGAGCATAATTTTTAGCAGAATATATTTTGAATAATGTAACATGTTTAATGTTTGTAGGTCCAGCCTGATGACTGGAGGAGCCAAGCGAGCACTGCCTAACCCTTGGCTCTTTGAGGAGCCAGAGGAGACCAGAGGCTTGAGTTTTGATGAAATTCGGCAACAGCAGCAAAAAATTATTCAAGGTAATGAATACCCAACTAGAATGGATTCAAATGCTTTCTCAGATTTTTACTGTAGACCCAGCTGTCCTTATTCTCACTGGACATTGGAAGTAAAACAGTTGGTCTTCAGAAACTGTTAGTAATTTTGTGCTTTAGGATTTCTTGAACAAATGGTATCATTCACATAGATAACTCTTGGAAGTGTCAGTTTTCTATGAGGAGAGATCACATAGGTGGGATTCGGATAAGCACAGGTGAGTTAGAGGTAGTGCCTTTTCCTTTTCTCTAAATTGGTAAACTATTTTCCAAGCACAATATTCTCTTTTTTCCTTATATGAAAGAAGTTCTTCCCCTTGAGGTATTGCAGGTGTGACTGTGGTTCCTGGCTGCGTTGGCAGGTGACAGATAGGAGACAGGCTTGTCTACACCCAGGGCTCTGCCCCCCCTGGCCCTGAATGGTTGTTGGTCTGACATAGGAAAAGACTGGAGCCCCCTGGGATTGAACCCAGAGCCACAGCAGAGCCTGGCAAGCTACCTGTGGTGTATTCGATATGCCAAAAACAGTAACAATAATGGACCTCATTCCCAATGAATGGAGACATTACTGGCATACGCTTGAGCAAATCGATGAACAATGGGAAGACAAGTGAAATGATACAAGTGATGAAAGAAGTAACTTTGCCTTTTACCTGCCTTTTCATCTTTCCCAGTTAATTTTCTTTTTATTTTTTAAAAAATTATTATTATTATTTTGTTTCACATGCAAGGGATAAAACCCAGGGCCTCCCACATGCAAGTCATGTGTCTCTATCACTCCATCTGCAAATGTATGGGAGTGAGTCCCTCCTGCTTGACCTCCTCTCCAGCATTTGATGCCTCTTTTTTCCAGATTTGGTGATTCTAATAGATGTGTGATCTGAATTACCTGATCACATACAATGTGGAGATTCTTATATGTATATTTGTCATCTGTGAATATTAATTGGTGAGATGTGTGTTAGCAGATTTGACCCATTAAGAGTTTTTTATTGAATAACAGACCTTTATCGGATGTGTCTTTTGTGGCCTAAAAGATAGTACAGTGGGTAGAGTTAGTCTTAAGCTCTGCCTACGTGCATTCCATCCCTTCCATGGTAATGGGCCCATGAGTGCAGAACCAGGAGCAAGCCTTGAGCATTGCCAGGTATGACCCCAAAAGAAAAAACAAGACAATAAAACAACTCTGTCTTTTGCTGATCTTATTTTTCCATTGTATGACTTGTTTTCACATTGTTTTGACAATGTCTCTCTCAGAGCACATTAAATTGTAATGAATTTCACCTTATCAGTTCTTGTTTTCCATGGGCTATCCCTTTGGTATTATATTTAATTTTTTTTATTATTATTATTACTATTATTATTATTATTTTACTTTGTGTTTATCCATCTTCTTTTCCCTTTATGTCTGCCAGTCTCTCATTACTCTATGGTATCAAAGGTGGCAGTAGACACTGCTGAGCAATAGAACATAGAACTCTAATGGAATTAACATGATTTATTGGTTATCTTTATTATGACTGGATACATTTGTGAGAGAAATTAAATATCCTGTCTGAAATTCAGTTTGGCCTCTTGAATTATTAAATGCTGTTCTGTTTTCCCTAGAGGGAAAGACAATTTAAAAAAAATATCATCTTTCCCTTTATTTATTTATTTATTTATTTATTTATTTATTTATTTATTTATTTATTTATTTATTTGTTGCTTTCTGGGTCACCCCAGCAATGCTCAGGGGTTGCTTCTGGCTCTGCACTCAGGAATTACTTCTTGCTGTGCTGGGGGACCATATGGGATGCCGGGGATCGAACCCAGGTCATCCGCGTGCAAGGCAAACGCCCTACTGCTATGCTATCACTCCGGCCCCTCATCTTTCCCTTTAATCACAAGATTTAAGTGCTGTTCTGTTCCCTAAAGGGAAAAATGATTAAAAAAATTTTTTTTTTTTATTATACTACCATGAGATATACAGTTACAAAGATATTCATGATTGGGTTTCAGTCACACAGTGTTACAGCACCTTTATCCTCACCAGTGCCCTATTCCCACCACCGATGTTCCCAAATTCCCTCCACCTCCCCAGCCTGCCTCCGTAGCAGATACTTTTCCTTTTTTTCTTTCTCTCTCTCTCTCTTTCTCTCTCTCTCTCTCTTTCTCTCTCTCTCTCTCTCTCTCTCTCTCTCTCTCTCTCTCTCTCTTTGTCTGCCCTACAGACGTTTATGGATTATCATGTAAATCCCTTTATTTACATTCAATGCTCAGTTCTAGTCTGGCGTTACCATTTTCCACAATTAGTAGAACACTGGTATATATTTATATCCAACTAAAGAATGCAGTCATTCTATATCTGTCCTTTTCTTTCTAATTTCACTCAGCATGATAATCTCCATGTCCATCCATTTGCAGGTAAATTTCATGACTTCGATTTTTTTATGACAGTTGCATAATATTCCATAGTGTAGGTGGAACTCCCATTACCAGTCAGCACTCCCACCAAAGTTTCTTTATCCAGTCTTCTGTTCTTAGGTATTCAGGTTGTTTCCAGATTCTGGCTATTGTGAATAGTGATGCGATGAATATAGAAGTGCAGATGGTGTTTCTGCTGTGTGTTTTTAGTTCTCCAGGGTATATTGCCAGGAGTGTATTGCTGAGTCAAATGGGAGTTCAATGTCAATTTTTTTGGAGGAATGTGCATATTGTTTTCAAAAAGGACTGGACCAGTTGGCACTCCCACCAACAGTGGATGAGAGTCCCTTTATCCCTGCATCCATGCCAGCACTGGTTGTTCTTGCTCTTTTGGATGTGTTCCAGTCTCTGTGGTGTGAGACAATATCTCATTACAACTCTGAGATCTTAAAAATATCTAGGCGAGCCTATATTAGATAGACATCTACTATTTAAGTTTACCACCAAAAGATTGTCTGTGTTCTCTGATAAATGTCAAAGAAATGTCTTTTTAACTTCTGACATTAGAAAGGGAAAAGGAACCATTCTGGAATACTTCTGAGCGTTGTACTTATTAGTAGCAATTTTCTTTTTACAAGAGTCTGCTCTCATGAGAAACCCTTTAACCAGAATTTAACCAATTTGTGTTTTATCATAATCTACTGGCCTAATGGAATGAAATGTCCAGTTAAATTCAACTAACCATCCTGTCTTACTTCAAAAGGGGATGAGCAGTGTGTGTGTGTGTGTGTGTGTGTGTGTGTTTGTGTGTGTATGTGTGTGTGTGTGTGTATGTTCTGTGTATATGTTGGGTGTAGGTGGGACTGTGAAACACTAGTGAATGTCTCAGTCTGGATGCATAGGTCATTTTACTAAAAAAATTAAAACCTAGTCAGAAAACAATAGAATATTCCCTCTCTATCTACTACCACATTTTCCAAGGATCTATTTATAGCAATTCTATAAATTTTGTCTGGTTATCAAGAAAAATTTAAAGGGCAAATCAGTTGTCAAAAAATCTTAGCTCAGACCACCCGCTCCCTCTCGTCATGGCCTGGTTCCAGACAGAAAGCACACGGCCCTGAGCACTCCCTTCTCACTGACCCCAGTCTCCAGCTGCTAGATCAGGAGTTGTCCTTTCTGACATCGCTCTAATTCTCTGAATCTGGGTGGGTGCTTCTAGGCACTGGGACTCCTCTCACCAGGGTCAGCTGACAAAAGAAAAGCTGGAACCCTGGGGAAAAATTCTTTTAGCCCAAACAGCTCATGGAAGTATTAATGTCCTTTCGAGATCATTGCTGAACACACTTCATACTGAAGCCAGTGGATGCAACAAACATACTTCACTGAACTTATAGACTCTTACAGCTCAGTCATCTAACAGGAGTGATTAGTTAAAAAAAACATTGTCAGTCTAATAGCACTACATGGTAAGTGAAGTAATCTGAACAACAGAGGTATTGCTAGTATTCTTCTGGTATAAACAACTGAACATATCAGTCCTTTTTTAAAAAAAATATTTTATTATACCACTGTTAGATATACAATAACAAGATGTTCATGTTTGAAGTTTGGTTCTACAGTATTCTAACACCCATCCCTCCACCCCTGCCCATCTCCCATCACCAATGTCCCCACCTCCCTCCCCTTCCCCCCAGCCTGCCTCCATGGCAGGTTCTTTATCTCCTCTCTCTCTCT
The DNA here is from genome assembly GCA_021461705.1 of Cryptotis parvus. Lineage (NCBI taxonomy): Eukaryota > Metazoa > Chordata > Mammalia > Eulipotyphla > Soricidae > Cryptotis > Cryptotis parvus. The sequence goes on along the minus strand of JAJIBD010003327.1, from coordinate 2,466 downwards.
CTCTCTCTCTCTCTCTCTCTCACACACACACACACACACACACACTTCCTCTCTTTCTCACTTCCCTTTCTTATACATTGTAGATTTTAATGTATTTTAGAACATGATTGATTCCACTACTCTGATGTACTGGGTCCGGGGCCACAAAAATGGTGGCTGTTAATGGTGAGCAAGTCTCATCCGGCTGCTTCCAAGGCCCTACAGAGGTGATGGGCCAACACCCAAAACCTATCTTGCCTCCTGGGAGCCTCATGGTCAGCTGAGCTATGGGAGAGCCGGATGGCAGCTCTTCCCCTTTGCGCCTGAGTCTCTGCATCATGGCTGAGAGCCCTGAGGCAGTTCGTGGACGGGGCCACCAGGCCTCTGGGACAGGTCAGAGAGGGGAATGGGGAGCCCAGCTCCATCTCCAGGATTACCCGGTGACTTCCGCCTCCATGAGTCACCTACCTGGGCTCAAACTTGGCTGCTGTGACCTGGTCTTGAGATCAGTGTCTCTCTTGCATGGGTTCTGATGAGCTGTGGGGTCCGGACTTTGAAAATGGTGGCTATTATGGTGAGAAAGTCTCATCCGGCTGCTTCTGAGGCCCTACAGAGGTGATGGGCTAACACCCAAAACCCATCTTGCCTCCTGGAAGCTTCATGGTCAGCTGAGCTAGAGGAGAGCCGGATGGCAGCTCTCCCCATGTGTCTGAGTCTCTGCATCATGGCCGAGAGCCCTGAGGGGCCACCAGGGCTCTGGGATGGGTCAGAGGGGGACTGGGGGCCCAGCTCCATCTCCAGGAACGCTTGATGACTTCCGCCTCCGAGAGTCGCCTACCTGGGCTCAAACTTTGCTGCTCTGAACTGGTCTTGAGATCACCGTCTCTCTTGCGTGGGTTCTGATGAGCTCTGGGGTCCGGACCATGATAATGGTGGCTATTATGGTGAGAGAGTCTCATCTGGCTTCTTTCGAGGCCCTACAGAAATGATGGGCCCATTTATCTTGCACACGGCTGGCCCATGCCGGCCTGGGTTCAATTCCTGGCATCCCATATGGCTCCCGAGCACCACCAGGAGTAATTCCTGAGTGCAGAGCCAGGAGAAACCCTTGAGCATCACTGGGTGTGACCCAAAAAACAAACAACAAAAAAAAAGAAGTGATGGGCCCACTCCTAAAACCCATCTTGCCTCCTGGGAGCCTCATGGTCAGCTGAGCTAGGGAGAGCCGGATGGCAGTTCTCCCCGTGCATCTGAATCTCTCATTTTTCTCTCTATTTTTTTTCTGTCTCTGTATTTTGTCTCTCTTCTCCTACACCTTGTGACTTGCCTTATGGTTTATGATGCAATTATCTATGTGTATATTCAGTAGTTATTTCTAATGTGACATTATAGTTCCTTATTCCCCATGAACTGCTCCAGTTTGTTACAACTACAATGATCATTGTGTTGTACAGATGTGAAAGATCCTGGAAAGGAGACCTGGTCCTATCCTACTTTGTTATTTAAGCCTCTTGTGCGGCTGCGCTCTGTTCTTCCTATGTCAGACCATCCACCATCCAGGGCCCACAGGGCAGAGCCTTGGGGGGTGTAGACAAGCCTATCTCCTGTCTGCCATCTGCCAACGCAGCCAGGCACCACAGCCACACCTGCAACACCTCGAGGGGCAGGTGGCCCACATATCATTCCTTAAGTAACTGAGACTCCAAACCCACATACAACTCAAAAGAGCAGTGGAGAAACAGCTGATGTAACCCATCTGATGTGTCAAACAGAGATAGAAACACAGGCAAATCCTTGAGCCCAGTAAAACTCTTGAACTTTGATAAGAGACTGAACCAACACTCAATGCATTGCAATAGAAATTAAGCAAACACTGACTAGTGAAATTAAGCAGTCATGAGATGAGATATTTGACCAATTCAAAACACTGTTTGAGAGGATAGAAATTTCCATAAAAATGAACTAAAGGACATAATAGTAAGTTTTGCACTTGCAGAGAACCATGTAGATGAAGTTTGCGACAAAGTATGAGCCAGCACTGATAGGGAACTGGCAAAAGGAGAGAGAAGCATACAATGGAAGGGAATGTAAGATGTTTAATGGACAACAGCAAGTGGAACAGTCTCTGAATTGTAGGAATACCAGAAGGAGAGTAAAATGGGAAAGGGAAGAACAAGTTCCACTCTCTGGATGGAGGCTCATCTACATTTTCAAGAAGTTCAAAGAATACCAGGCATTAGAACTTTACAAGAAGAAAACAGTCAGCCCCATCAAAAAGTGGGGGAGAAGAAATGAACAGAAACTTCGACAAGAAATTCGAATGGTCAAAAGACATATTAAAAAATGCTCATCATCATTAATAATCATAGTTTTGCAAATCAAAACCACAAAGAGATATCATCTCAAACCACAGAGACTGGCACATATCCAAAAGAGCAAGGACAACAAATGTTGGCATGGATGCAGGGAGAAAGGGACTTTCATCCA